>OY101441.1:117312581-117337581 GCA_956483585.1 Gymnocheta viridis
TGGAATATATCGTCGTGGTGAATGCAATATGCTGTATGTCACTAAATAATACTTTTGCAGGAAAGACAAAAACTGAATATTTCTGAGAAAAATTGTTTGTTTTAGTTTCGCTGGCTAGAATATAATAATAAATCGCCACTGTAATAATAATTCACACTGTATCCAATGTTAGTATCCAATGCAGAATGACACAATTTATAGGTTTTATCTCGAAAGAACACTCCACGCCACTGTCAAATCAAGCGTGCGATTGACATACGTCCTTTTGCAGTGACCAAAAGAAACATGCTGCACATTCGTCATGAGATAAATGCAAGTTGTAGGAGCCACAATTTTGGTTACAACGCTACAATAAAACCAAATTCAATTTTTTTTTTTTGACATACAGCCTATTGCATTCACCACGACGATATATTCCGCTATAAATATTCACAGTCGGGTTCAAGTTTTTTGTTCAGTTCTTTATTATAAATTAAAATTTTCTTTTATTAATATGAATATTTTCAATGAAGATTGGAAGAGTTCCATTAGACGAGTTGAGGGCAAACAAAATTTTGCCGGTTCTGCTCTGATCTCTCCATAGAATTCAAAAGTGAAATAGGTGTTTCTTTTTTTAATTCATCGTCCCTTACAAAGCTACTCAATTCTTGCTGAACATTTTCTTTGGAGCCCAAAATTTGCGTATTTTAAAAATAAATCATCAAAAATGTATAAATTTTTTTCAACTTAAACCTTTTTGGGTTTCATAATATTCCTTGTGACAGGCGTTAATTTTAAATCTATTTAGAATTCTAACAAAAGAAACAGAATTTTAGTTACCAAACACAACCCACCCACTCCATCATTAAAAAAAAACATAAAAATAGCATCCTTTTATAATTTATTGACACATTTAAAATAGTAAAACCCTCCGTATTTTACTTTTCCATTCGCAAACTTCACAAAGAATTAATTTGAATTTTTTTCCCCAAAAAGTTTTTTAATGCTTCTCCATTATTATAAGCTATTGGTTAAAAGTTCTGTATTTTATTTTCGTATTTTTTTTTTGCCACATCTACTTAAACAAGAGTGTCCTGTCACAGACTTGTCAATCCTTTATCAAATTTCCAAACACGAATGTGCAGCTAGAAACATTAAAACAAAAATCTAAAAAAAAACGAAAAGTAATCCAGGGAGAAATATCTATATTCTTTAACAAGCGTGTGTAAGTGTTTGAGTTAGGTGTCTCTACAAGGATTAACATTTTAAGTTTTGAATGTTGGCAAAAAGAATAAATAAAAAAAGTATTCTTTCTGGTCTGCAACGGAAATGTTAAATATTGCTTAGACAAACATGTTGACATGTTGTCAGTATGTTTAAGCAATTTTTGTCAATTTATTTTTATATATATTTTTTTATCATTTATTACTTTTATAGAAAAAGTATTGGTTTTTGCAAGGATTTCATGGAAAAACAATTTGTGTTTATAATGTCAGACATCAAGTCTATAATGTCAATGAAAGGCTAGTGTAAAGAGTCTAAATAGAAGTTGTTGTTTTTTTATGCTTTGTAACAAGAGGGAGCTTAAATGATTTGTCTGCATTAGAAATAATTTTTGAATTCTGTGGGACAAAATGGCAAATTGATATATGAGAAAATTTATATTTTTATAAATACTATAGAAATTAATGTGTAACAATTTGTTACTATATTCTTATTAATATCATACCATATTTTAATTACACTGGCCAACCAAAAATAATTTTTATAAAAAATTTGATTTTATTGTACTGCTTTTGTAATTCCTTTAAGTCTTGTCGCCTCAACTTTTTATTAAAACTTTCTTGCTTATTTTTATTTTTTTAAATTGATTAACAGACATTATAGATTGAAAAAAAAACACTGTAAAATTTTGTTAGTAAAACATTATTTAATGTTTAAATGAACTTTATATAAAACTTTATTACCATTACATGCCAACGACCGAACACATTGTTAAACTTTCCCTATAAAAACAAAAACCAAACAACCATTTGCCACCATAAAAGTAATAAAAAGTTCAAACACATCAAAATAATAAAAAAATATAAATACTACAAATAAAATATTTTGTGTCAAAGTAAAATTCATCTGAGTATACAATTTTAAAAAAAAAACTTTTTAAAACGTAATGACCGGTTTCACAAAAGCTACCACAAATCTTAACTCTTACTTGGGCATTATATTATTAACAGGACACTCTTTTGTCTAAAATAAATTTAAACAAATATTTTACAATATATTTTGCTTTCCCAAACAAACAAACAAACCTTTTTCAACATATTTCGATTTCCCGCAAGCAAGATACAATCCCAATTTTAATAAAAATTTATACGAAAATATGGAAAATTAATAAATGAAAATCACTACTATCCCGACAAAGCAAACAAAGCAAACAAAGCATTTATAAAGTCTTATTGTTAAGGTCCTTTCTTTGCCATACGAATCCCTTCACATTTCGCATGTTCAAATGGACAGCTGGTGTTTGTTGTTTCTGTCTCGCCCCTAGAGACAGCTGTGACACATACACCCACACACACACACACACTCAACATCATAAAAAGAAAATGCTTGCAACAGTAAGTTTAAAGCATGTGACAGGGTAGTGGTAGTAGTTGCAGTCATAGCAGACGTAGCAGCACCACCACTCACATTGCTGACATTCGATTATTCTCTGGTGAATAGTAAAATTGAGCACAACAAAACAAATCCCAGGTCACCGACTTTTTTTAAGCTTTAAATAATCAAGTGCAATAGCAAACACATTTATTCACTCTCAAAAAGGCTTTGGGAGCTTTTTGCAGTTTACTGCAGCTTTTCAGGAAAGAGGTTCTAAAAGTAAACAGGCTGCAATAGAAAATGTTTGGTAATTTTAAAAAATATTTACTCATATATCTTTTTAAAGAATTGTAAAATTAACTGCACAGAAAAAGTACGAACATAAATGGTATTTAATTAATTGCATAAGTCTTTGTTAATAAGAAATTGGATTTATTTAAAATGTCTAAACAGGGGCCAAACTACGGCATTCGATATCGAACGAAATCCCATACATATTTTTTTCAATTTAAAATTTTAAACTCAAAAAATATTTCAGTTAATTTTAATTAAAAGTTAAAACTTTATAGAGCTTTGTGTTGTTGAATTTAAAACTTTAAAGATTAGTGTTAACTTCAAGTTATTTTTTTTATTGCAAACGACTCTTACGCAGAGAATGAAACTAATGAATATATTTTATTAAAAAAGAACAAGAAAGCAACCATTAAATCATTAAGAACTAAAAGCAAAAAAAAATAATATTGTTTAATGTTATTTTGATAGTGAATATATTTTAATTTCTATTTTTAGTTTTAATAACAAATTTTCTTGTGCGTAAACACACACGCTCAGTTTCAACGAATTTGAGCCTTTCTATTTTTTATTGTTGACCTCGAACTATCGTAATTCTTTTTTAATTGTCAATATCACTATAATTAAATATTCCAACTGCAAGTTATCACCAAAACAAATATAAATTTGTTTTGCATACAAGATTACTGAATTTTTGTAATAATTTAAAAATAATTTTTTTTGTTCATTAATAATTTTAAAATTTGCATTTTCTCACATTTCATCAAGTTTCAGAAAGAAGAATGAGCGGAAATCACCCTTCGTTGCAAATCTGCAATTTTAGCACTAATAGAACGATTTTCTGCTACAAAGCGTGGGTGTCTTTTTTAATTGTTTAATAAGTTAATTATAAGTGCTGATTTTAGAGTTTACAGAGTTGAACGAATAACTTTGCCGCATGGGAAATGCGGGGCGCAGACAATATTTCAACGCGAACAGCGCAAATAAAATTTTCACGTAAAGCAAAAGTCCGGTTTATGTATGAATTTAATAAAATTTTATAAAAATTTTGTTTGACACTGAATTTTTATTATTTTGTCAATATTTCTTTCAGCAGTCTTAAAGTCAATTTAGTTCTAGAACAGCCAGTTTCTGTGGCGGTTCCATCACCCAGAGATTTTTAAGCGCAGGAGTCTACTTGTTTTGGTTGTAAAAATAAAACGAAAAACAAAGCTGTTATTGCATTTCGAATATTTGCAATTACCGATCTGCAACGTTTTTTCGTTATGCATATTTTTTCAAGTGATGCAAATCTCAGTTTCATGTACTTTGTTGTTTTTGGTCTTGCAGAATATAGCACGTATGCTAGATTTGCAATATCTGCAAGGTTTGCAAGATGAAAAAAAAGCTATAAAAAGTAGTAAGCAAAATTTCCGGGAATCACCACACTGATTTCCTGGGATTAAGGGATTGAAAACTTTCAGCTATTACTATGAGAAACTCTAACAAACATGCATTCCATTGGGGCTTATAACAAATCTTCAATAGACCCGCTCAAACAACAACAAATTAAACTTTTTCAAAATTAAACAATAAATAAAATAGTAAGTAAAATAATAAATAAAACAATAAATAAAATAATAAATAACAAATTAACTAAATACTTTATTTTTAAACTTAAATCCACTTGTTTACAATCTTCGCACTCTGTTGCAAATTGTAACATTTGTCATTAAATCAAATTTCAATAAAAACAATTCTAAAAAATTAATTTCCTTTTACTGTTCGCTTTAGGAATACTTATTTTTGCTGATTTTGATTGTTATCAAAAACACAAGTCAAATAAATGTTCATGTTAGTATATATTTGAAGGAAAAAGATAAAATTTAATTTATTGGTAAAATTAAAAAAAAAACACCTAAACAAAATGTCAATTTAAATTGTATTTATTTGTGTGTCAATAAAATTTGCCATAAACAAAATTTTTGTGTTTGATTGTTTTTTGAGTTTTCAATTTGCAACACACAATTTTCAGTTTGAGATTTAATGGAGTTTTAAGCATTTGTAGCACGTACTCGTATGTAGCAGGCAGCACAGAGTTAAAATCTAATTAACTTAAATGAAATTGAAAATTCAAATTTTATGTCTTTTTCACGAAATCAAGGATGGCGAGCCCAATTGGAAATTGAAAGTCTGAGTAATAATAATAAAAAAAGAAAATTGGTAACTAATTTTTAAACTTTAACTTTAACAGTTTCTCCTTTATAAGAATGATAACGATATTTTCTTATATTGCTAAACATTAAGTAAAAGCTTTTACTAAGTTTTCCATCTTAAAGAAACTGCCATATGGCAGAAATTTCCAATTGAAGTTTTTTCAAACTTCTATTTTCATCTTTAATGTCTTTATTTTGGTAAGAATTTATTTCTATAGTTGTATCTGTTATTGTCTCTTTTAAACATGTTTTTCTTAAGTTGCAATTACTTAAACATCAAACCGAATTTTGTGGTTTTAATAAATACTCCTACTTTATACCATGACAAATTCAATTGACATTTACAAAATTGAAAATGTTTATCAGTATAGATACATATTTAAATAAAGATACTTTAAGCACTGCTATAAGACTAAGAGATCTAAAACATTAGTAAACTCCCCTAAAAAAACTTAAAAGTCAAATATATTTTATTCGTTAGACATTAGACTGCCACAATTTAAATACAAATAATTAAATTTGAAAGAAATGTAGTGCCTCACAATTTTTCAGAAGAGCAAAGTAAAATAATAGATAACTCCTCTTTTAACAGGAAAACTAAATTGTATACCGAACTTTTCCACGTGATACTAAAGGAATCGAGGACATGTGTATCGGAAAGTATAATTATCGGTATCTTTAAAAAAAAAGAGTCAATTTATTTATAAGCTTTTTTAAAAAAAAATTTAGTTCATGTTTTTATAAAAGATATTCACCGCACATATGATAAGCGTGATTAATTTGCATAAGCGTGAATGAGCGTGCATAAGTAGATTTTTACCGTGATTGTTTCGAGATTTTTTTTTGCTTGATTAAATTTTTTTCATTTATTTTTTTATATATTTTTTTTCGTGAGCTCGAGCTTTGTGATTATAAATATACCTTTTTCGCTCACGTGAGCGTGCATGAATGTGAGCCAAAAATATAAGGTTCTGCATGGACGACTTTTCAAATGAAAGTATTGTTATCGATAATAATTTGGTATATTCGACATAATTTTCATTAAACTTGTTTTTGTTTTAAATGTTCAAACTCAACTGGTAGGTCTTGTTCTATTTTTGGGTCAAATAAACTATTTTTCAGTTTATTACCTTTAACACTCTAAACATTTTATTCTATTTTTGGTCATTCATTCCATTCGGCTCATATTTGTTTAATCCCTTTTATCACCACTACATAAATATTAAATCAGTTTGCTGCGTTTTATTCCCCATTTTTTAGAGTTCATAAAATTTCTTGGTTCGTTTCTCTGGCAATTAGCATTAATTGGAACTCATAATTCATGCTATAGTCAGTCATTATTTAAATTTAATGCTGATACATTCCATATGCTACTCGAGTAAATTGCCCCCTCAAGTTAAATAAATGTTTGTGTATTTTTTACGCATGTAAGTTTTAACTAATAAATTGCTTAAATTAACGTCTATTTATTGTATTCGACATACTTTTTTTAAACCTTTTTACTGATGTACACGACTAATTTTCTTTTTTTTTCTCACACTTTAGCTCTGCGTTCTCAAAAGGGGGAATTGGCTGTTTGTTATATTCAGTATACAGTTGAGTTTTTTTAGAGCCTTAAATGCTGTTACTGCTGGTGACGATGATGATGATGATGGGGATGATGAAGATGATGATGAGTGTGATGAGTTCAGATATAAAACATCGCAAATTATATGTGATTTACAGACAGACAAAAAGTAGCAGCCTCATCAACAACATCATGTTCCATTCGAGCAAAAAAGCAGGGTATGGGGAGTTTGTAAGTAACAAAAAAAAATATTACTTTTTTAAGTACAATGATCCATTTTTTATTTATGTATATTGAAGAAGGTATGCGTTCCGGTAGAACATGGAGAATAATGTATTTTAAAAATATGTTAAAGGCGTCATTTGTTTGCTTGTACAACAATGTGATAAATATAAAAAATTTATTCAATTTTTTAAAGTGATTGACATGACAGAAACATTAAATAAAATGTGTACAAGATAGAACTTCAAGTTACATTCAGTGTTATAAAATGTGTACAAGTCAAATGAAAATTTCGTTGATAATTAGAGTGAGAAATAATAAACATTTCTCATTAGAAGAACTTGTATATGACAAGTTGAAGGGATAGTGAATCAAAAAAAAAACAATTAATATGTCTTAAAAAAATCTTTCATTTCATCAGCTAAATCTAGATCAAAAGCTTTTCTTAGTCGGATATATCGGGTGGCGCAAAATTAATCAGCCTGCCGGAAGATGTTATAATTTTTGCAAATGGCATCGTACGTCAATCACATTTGATATTTTTGAACTAGACAGCTGCAGAATACAGAAAGAGAAAGCAAAGGAGCGCTATACTCTGCAAGACCGTGGAATAGTTGTGTCGAAGCGTTTCCTGTTTGCGAAATCTTCCGTTTTGGTGACTTGGCATGGCCAACAAGATCGCCCTGCTTACGAGTAACCAAACTTCTTTCTTTGGGACTACTTGAAGTAGCAGGTTCATGAAAACAAGCTCCAAACAATCGCAGTCCTTAAGGATAATATTCAACAGGAATGCGAACAGTTATCACCGGAAATTTAACAGAAAATGAAAAATGCGATAAGACGGACATAACTGTGTATAATCACTGAAGGCAGCCACTTGGCGGATATCATCTTTCTTACTTAACAAAAAAATTAAAAAATTCCAAACTGAAATTTTCATCACTCAAAATATTGTTTTTTAATTTAGTAAAAAAGTTATTCAAAAATTAAATTGGTTGATTAATTTTGCGCCATTTTGTAGAAGGTTTATCGGAAAAATTATTTACGTAAGAAACATTTTCGGTAGAAAACTTTTTCTTGCAAATATTTTCGCAAGCTCCACTGTGCAGAATTTCTTTTAGCTTCTTCCTAAATTAAACAAATAAGTCAGTTTTTTTTTAATTAATTATTCTAATGATGAACTTCTTTTCTAAAATTCGACCTTTTTCCTTAACCCTGTGACGCCTGTGGACACCGGTGTGCAAAAGGGCCTCTGCTACTCCAGCTATGGGCCCAGGGTCGTTTGGTGGCGTAAGTCGGGCAACTTTCATTTCCCTGACCAAAGGAGATAACAGTTCGACCGCTAAAGAAATGCGGCTGACTTTTTCTGGTTTAAGGCAGGCCAAAGCATTGATGCAGCCACTTTCATATGATGGCATCCTGAACCTCAACAGGAATAATTTATCGCTTGTTACTGGTTCTCTTTCTGGTCACTTTGGACCAAACTATTCTCTGTGGAAAAGTAACCAAGTTCGTTTATTCTTAGAGGATGAGGAGGCAACAGCAAACATTCCTTGCGAGTGTGTCGTTTTATGTAACAGTAGAAGGCGTGTCGCAGTGTCGGTCTTTGGCCCAGATCTTCCTCCTTTTCCATTCTATTTTAACAAGTAATTTATTTTCAAATTTAAATTTTATTTAATCATTTTCAATACTATTCGATTATTTGTAAATAAAACTTCATATTTCTCTGACGTTCGTACCTTGGAGCCTAAAAATCATTATAAATTTGCTTTATTTATTTTTTTAAATAAATTGTAATAAATTTTTGAATTTTTCTAAACTTTTTTCTAATCGATTTTATGAAAATTTCAAATATAAAATGTGATTTTATAGTGTTTTTAAATGATTTTGCAGCAACTAAAACACGAGAATATCGCATGGGGACACATTGTACCAAGTAATTTGTAATAGTTAATTTATAGTTTTTGTTCTTTATAATTATTATATATTTTAATTTTTATTTATTAATGGTAAATTAAATTTACAATTATTAATAGTACAAAGAGGAGGAACTGGCTACAGAGCTCTTTGTTCTTTAGCTTTTTTAGAATATATCTGTACAAAACACCCCATACCACGCTACCAAATAAGTTCATAAAAATTTTAACGCTTAAACCCTGAAAGGGTTAACGCACTTACAGTTACAAAAAATATTTTATATTAACTTTATAAAATAAAAAAGAGTGCAGTTGATATTATTTTATTTATTTAAAATTTACCTCTTTAAGCTAAAGGCCTTTATAATGAGTTTTCTTAATTTAAAATTCAGTTATCCTTGTCACAATCTTGAAACTTTTATATAAAATAACTAATTAATAATAACTTTCATTGAAAGTTCTTAATCTGGTTCGAGTTCGAGTACAGAATTTGGCAAATTAAGTTAATAATGTTTTTTTCTTGTAATTTAATTATTATTATAATTAAGAAGGGCATGAGGAGAAAAAAAAATTACGTAAAAATAATTATTATTATATTTTCATTATCAGCATCTTTGTTTGTTTTGCCCTTCTATATACTTTATTTTGCACCGAACAATCATTTTTTTAACTTCTGTAAATATGCTAAAATTTATTAAATTCAAGTTTTTATAACTTTTCTTTCTTTATTTTCTTATAGGCTTTCTTATTAATACATTTATTTATTACATTTTTCCCAAGTTGTTGTTCTGTTCTTATCATTTTTCACCCAATTTGTTATGATGGCCATTTTTTGTTTTCTTTTCTTTATTTTTTTCTTTATTTTTTCTTAATTTTTTTCCTTTTTTTTTTGTTATGCATCTTTTCTTTTAGATAAGGGTTTATGTCATGTTTTATAATTTTTCAAGAAAAACAAGAACATGAAAAAAATTGTTTTCCTGTTCTAGACGCAAAAAGATCCCTACTGACATTTCCACCTTCTAAAACATTTTAACTTTCTCAAAAAAAAAAACAGTCCTGATGAAAAAGCATTTGAAATATTTACAAAAAAAAATAAAAATATGTTGTTACGCTTAATTTGTTAAACTGCCACAGAAAATGGGAATATTTTAACACACTTTTATCGAGTGAAAATTTAAATGTATGAAAACTGTTTGCGGCAAAACCCAGCAGCTAGTTTTAGCATTCATTTGTAGTTGAAGTTAAAAAAGTATTAATATTAAATAAATAAATGTTAAGATGATTTTTCCATCTTACTCGTATCACAAATTTGTTTTAAACATTGTTCACTTTAAAAAATAAATGAAAGTATAACTCATGTCACGTTTCCTTTTTTTCTTACTAAGAAAAACATTTTCTGGCCTTTGAGAGAAATCGCCTATTCATTTTAGTTTTTAGACAGCGGAGCTCTACACATATCGTCGTCCCGAAGTTATCTTCTCGTATATCACAAAATCAATAATAAAACTAAGATAAGACCGCTTCTCCTTAAAACGCAAGACTTGAAGAATCTAACCTGACGTGTTTGAACCCGGTCTAAGATCCTGTGCTTCTGGTCCGAAAGTACTGCAAATTCGGATCATATAATAATTTTTTTGTATATAATGTTGAAACTTTATACTCAATTTCCCAAAGAGACATTTCTTGGTGATACTTTAGGTATAACTTCGGGACAACGATATGAAAGAGTGTGATATTTCTTCTTGTGAAAATAAAGTATGTTGTCTGCTGTCTTGTGACTGCTTGGCTTTGACAGAATGACGGCCTATAAATCTAAGCAAATATATCCTGCAGATATACCGTTCTAGGCGAAAGTAAGTACCCCTGCAGATAATGCGACTATTTCAAACACGCATGTAAAGTATACTCCATAAAGGACTATGACTAGTCCAAAAGTAACCCAAATGTATGAAGAAAATATGGTCTATTTAACATTGCGATGTCCTAGGGGTGGACCATATGGCCCAAGCTTACATTACATCGGACTAACCCAAAAACTATATATAATATAATATTAAATAGCAACAAGTTCTTGTTTGAAAATGACATACTCCATGAATGCATTACATCGGACGACCTTGTAACTACCTTCGTTTCAGCTATAATGGACCACGTAATCCAATATTATCTGCAGGGATAGAATGTCACAGGAAATTGGGGCTTGTAAATAGGATCCGGTTTCAGATATACTCGGTGTCAACTGAAGTAAATCTAACATTCCTAAACTCATGTTATTATTTTTTTACTACTTCGTTGACCAGTTATTTTTGCTAAAAATTAGTTTTTGCAATGTCTTACTTTTCCTGAAATATTTTTATAATTTTACTCGAATTTTCAAAAATCTGAAAATAATTTGCAAAAAAAATAGAAATAGTTTGTGACGTCACAAAAAAAAAACTAAGGCAAATGCTGTCAGTCAAATACTCCAACACTTGCTGTTTAATGTTGTTTTTGATCCTTCTACATACTCTATACATCTTATTTATAAACCAAAAAAATTATTTTGGGCTTATTTCTGTTGGTCTTAGTTATTTTTTTTTCGTCGTAACCATTTCAACACTCTATGACTTGACTGATACATTTACTGTAACGGTGATGGATCATTTAGCTAAACAATTTTTTTGGTAAAAAGCTTTAATGCCTTAAGAACTACAATACCAAGGAAAAAAATATTGATTATCTTAAATAAATCTAGAAAAGACCCCACACCATTTTCTTACTTTACTGGTCTCACACTATGCCCCCCTCATCACTCTAACAGCCAAAATTACACACAGGCCATTTAAAAGCATTCAACATTTGGGCAGGATACTGTTTGACATGCTTCCATTGTTGCTGGATCGATTCGCAATGAACCTTTTGTGTGTATTTATGTGTGTGCTTTTGTGGTAGAGTCCTTTTTCAAAAAAAAAAAAGTTATGCTACAGTAGTTTAATATTATTTAGCACAAAGAATATCTTTAGGCTTTTGAAAGCTGAAAAATGTCCTGCTACAGATTTTATTCTCAGATTTCTTTCACTTATATTTTGTTGCTTGTATTTCAAGCGTTAAACTAAAAGAAGCATAACATTTAGGGCTTAATGCGATTTATAATTTCAACAACATGAAAATCCATTAAAAAGCATATTTTTTGTGTAAAAATTGTTATCACATTTCGTTAGAAAAAAATACCTCAAGTTTTTTTTGGGGGAATTTTATATTTTTTGTATTTTTTTTTTTTGTTTTTTGCAGGCAGTGTAATTTTTATAGAATTCTTGTCCAGTGTTAAGTGTCATACTTGAACTATATACGACTGTTTTAAAGGTTTATTATAAAAAAAATACTTCTAACACACAGAAAAAACCAACAATAAGTGCAAGAAATTGCATTCAACATAAAATTTGATATAAAACGGATGAAAATGTTGTTTAAAATCAAATTCGTTTTTTTATATTGAAAGGAATTGTTTAGCTCAAGTTTAAATTTGAGTTTACCCATTTCTTGTTTTAATTTTTAGAAATTTTTCGATAAATTCATTATTTTTTTATTATTACAGCATTATTTGAAACAATTTATTACTCATCAGACTAGCAAAACGGATCAGTACTGATTTCGAAGTCGCTACACCATCTCATCAGCGGTCTTTGTTCGATTTTACCACTTTTTACGGTGGAGACATAATTAAATTATGTATATAAAATATAGAATTGCATGAACGTGTTCATCAATGAATGAATGTTCATTGACTAAAACTCCATTTCGAATAAAAATCAGAACACCAAACTAATTGTTGCTTTATTCATACCATCAGGGAGTATATTTTGTATAATTTCGTCAACACGAAGATATTGTTTATTGAAACGATTTTTATTTCGTAGTTCTCGCTCTCATCTCACATTTTCTTATTAATACGTGTTGCCAATTTGGTGAAATCAAATTAAAGACATTTATCGTAAAAGTGCAGATACAGAACCGAACTGAAAAAACGAATTTGTAGGGGATTTTAAAGAACAGTGACAGAAATAAATAGTTTTGGACGGTTAAATCAAAAGAGCTTTTAAAACAAAGGCAGTTAAATAAAACTTACGGCAGCACATTGTCTAGTGATATGTTAAGAACTTCGTTATGTCCCTCATGCACAATTACAAAATTTTAAACATTGATAACATAATATTAACTATTATAAAAACATTTCATGATAGCGAGAGATACTATAGCAAAAATATTTTATCTAAATGAAATCATTAATGAAATCTATAAACCTTAATTTTTTTTAGATTTTTTACCTTTTTTTGCGATTTAGATCATTGTGTATATTTTAAGTATTTCCTAAAACTGGCAACACTGATCTTTAAAATAATATTGCTTTTGCACGAACTTTATTGATATTTAGTATTTTAAATTTTTAAAATTTATTTAAGACATGTTCTGTTTCACATTTGTAAATGTGAAAAACGCTCTTGTACTCGTATAAGTGAATACACAAACTTCATTACACTTGTCCCTTAACTTTCGAGTGTTGATTGTTCTCTTTTCATAGCTATTCATATGTATTGAACAGAAACGATATGAATAAAGAATAATGATGAAGGTTTCATGAACATCGTTATTTAGTTTCATGCAGATGTCTAAAGCTAAGTTTAGACGATATGTTGAATCAGCATATTTATGCTGAAAAATTTCTTACAAGTGCTTGCATATCGTGTAAACGCAAAAATTTTTCAGCATACGTATGTTTAACAACATTTGCTAACACTTTGTTAACAATACCAACAAACGTATGTTGCTAATTTCAGCATATCGTGTAAACAGCATATTATTAGTGCCTAACAAATTTCCTGCGTATGCTGACATATATATTATTTGTTGAAAAGCGTATGCAAGCTTTTCAGCATATGCCAAATTCGTATGCATATGCGCCTCATGCCTAAGCCCAATCATTGAGAAAACTAAAATCTTTAATATCATTTGAAAGTCGACGAAACAATAAAAAATAGAAAAAGTCACCCACATTGCAAAAATTGTGAAATTTTGCAAAAAGTTGCAAATTTTTGAAAAAATTTGTCGTGAATGTGTTTGTATTTAATTTATCTCGATTTTGTACTTGGTAAATGTTGCAATAGCTAGAAATATTTCCTCCGATGACATCATTTATGTTTATTTTTATTTTTTATTTATATTAATCAATTTTATTGCAAAAATTATACGTATAAATACATAAGTTTAATAATAATTAAAAAATGTCAAACTCACTAATTTCACAAACAAATGTTTATACGGCTCAGCATGTGTAGCACCACATAAAATTCAACATATCGTATAAACACAAAAATCATTTGCTAACTCTTATGCTGACATTTCATTTGCTAACATATGCTGACATCAAAAAATTTGCTAATTTCAACATATCATGAAGACACCAAATATATTGAATATGCTGACAGAGGCATTTGTTATTATTTTCAAGCATATAAGTGTTAGCATACCTATGCTGATTCAACATATCGTCTAAACTTAGCTTAATATAAATTAACTAATTATATTTTTATATTTAAATTGCCATAAATCTATATTAATCATACGCGCTAGGGATTCCAAAATGGAAAGTGGGGTTTGCAAAAATAGCAAAATATTGAACAAGAAGTGGTTAAGTATTGGCTATAAAATTGCTAAAAACGGCCAATCGACATTGAATGCAAAAACCATGAAAATAAAAAGCACTTCACAATAATTATTTTACAATAAATAGCCATTAATATTTATTGTTGTTCTAAGAAAATTATAATAAACAGGTTTTATTTAATTGATAAAATCGAATTATGTTTGATAAATGTAGTTTATTTCATAAATTGAACTTGACAAGATTTATTTGAATAAAAGCTCTGTTTGCCTCCGCACCGAAAAAAAATTCTTATGTCCAAATAATTTTTACATTAATAATATAAATATAAAAATGACCTCTTTCCAAATATTTTTAATATTGACTAAGATTTTTGTAATAAATAATATGAGAAGATTGTAGGTATTGAACATGAAACCTACACTCAACTCGCACCCCTCCGCCATACAGACTTTAAAAGATTAATTTTATTTTCAAATAATAAAAAAAATTAAATCGTAGAATTTCCCAATACAAAATTTTAAAACTTTTTTCAATCACCTCCGCTCTTATATGGATGGTGTACTGACCCGCTGTTAAAGAAAGCAACAGCATATAGAATTGGGACTACTTAGAATTTCCAAGGCAGACTAAAGAACCTTAACTTCTGTGATGATATCTGTTTACTTTAAGACACTTTCTCAGATGTGCAAAATTAGTTGTCGCTGGTACAGGAAGCGGCTTTAAAGGCTGCCAAACTTAGCAAAAAAAATGAGTAAATGACATTTTAAATATTTAATCTCAGAATTCTTTGTTTTGGCGCACTTCAAATATGTTATTGGTTTATTTCTAAAATAACCGCAACTCTGCTTGTGCCACACGAAGCATTTTAATGATTGGAACTTTAAAAAAAATCTATATAAATTCTATATAAACATTTTTTTGTCCACAAATTATAGATTCTTAAATATGTGACGTTCTAGCTATAAATCAAAGCCAAAATGTAAAGCTTAAATTTCCATTAATATTCATTTGAGGAAAAAATTATAATAAAGTTTTTCAAAAGTTAATATTAATCATAAAACAATTTCCTAAAATTTTTAATTGAAATTAAAATTAATTGTAAATAAATTAACAAAATCATTTATATGTTTTTCTGTGTAGAGATTTAGAATTTTTCCATGTGATTTTTCAGCATGAGCCAAAGTCAAATATGGTCACTAACAGACTCACTGTAGTACACAGAACTTTTAAATATTGTTCATACTCAATTTGAAATTAATATTAATCATACGTTAACTTAACAAATTATTTGTTGTTATTTTATAGGGAATATTTTCTAGTCCTTAGTAAAGTTTTATTTCATAGTCTTAGCAGCAACAATTTTTACTTTGAGAAGTCCTTTAGATCTACAAAAGGCTCTTCTCCTCTGAACAATCTTCAAGTCAAAGTGGCACTTTCTTATAATTATTAGAAACAGAATGAAGAAAATGTCTCCATTCTATCGCTCTTCTTTTTCGATACGAGTATTTCAATATATAGATGTACATATTATGTATAAAGATATCTGTCACATAAATTCATCTGAAATATATTACCTTCACTGAAATAAATTTCCTGTTTTACTTACGCTCCTTGATGTACAAATACATTTGCAAATACATGCTGCAAATGTTATTGTTTTTGTGTGCTTCTTGCATGTTGACATTATTGTAAAACAAACATGATAATGATGCCATTGTAGCTGTTATTTGACTTGTTATAGTATATACTGTTGTCTAGCTGTATGTCTGTCTGTCTGTCTGTCTGACAGATAAGGGTTCTGGCAGGCTGGCAGGCGCTAGTCTACTACTGTCACAATGAATGTTGAATACTTGCATAAGGAACATACTAAAACATGGTTTTTTGTAAGAACAAATTTATTTCTGCCATGAATTGCAATTTCGTGTTAAAGTAATTTGTCACGAACACGCCTACAATTGTAATTTTTATTTAAAGAAAGCATCAAGACAAAAACTTGCCTGTATCCTGCCTTCAACTATGAAATTATGCGCTTCTTTTTTGCAACACAGGAAAATAAAGTTATTCAGCATTTAAAACAGTAAATATGAAATTGCATTTACTTGCACCGAACTTCTGATATCCATTTAAAAGATAATTTATTCAGACACCATATTAAATTTTGTGCACATTGAAATGAAAATTGCTTTGTTGTGTGCAAGAAAAGTAATTTAGTAATCACAGTCATGAAAACGACATTTCAATTCAAATTGTAAATAATGAATATGTTTTAATGTGGAATTTGTTGTTCTGGTATTTTAATAATTAGATATGGTGACAATTAAAAGCATACTTTAAGGCTAATGCTATAAAACAATATATGGCTTTTAAAATTAATTAATTTGGCACAGCAGGTGAAGGGGATTACAGGAAAGCTATTAATTAAGATAAAATGAAAATTACTTTAATAAGTGTATGTATGAATGTATGTTGTGGTAGTTGTCAATGTGGTGAAGTTTCTGGAAATCAAAGCATAGTTTTTGGGTGGAAGTAACATCAAAATTGATTGAGGGAGTTAATTGTCTTTGTTGCTGAGGTTTTTATACAAAAATACACAAAGTTTTCAAAATAAAATAATTCAAATTAAGCTAATAAGCCGGTGCTTATTTTTCGGATCAACCTTCAAGTACTTTAAAATTCTAATTTCTCTAGTAATACTCAAATAAATTGCTTGTAATGATTGCATTAGATGATGACTAATGATTAATTTAAAGCTATTTTTATTAACTTGACAAAATAATAATCTATAGAAGGATGTCCGAGTAGATTATTAGTCTAATGGTTATTGGTTTGATTTCCACCAACCTGACTACGACACGTTGGCACAGAAGCCCCAAATGGCTTTTACTTCAAGGATGTCTTAGTTTTTTTTTTGGGGGGGTGGGTTTTTGTTTTGTGACAATATTTTCTAGAGCTCTTACTTAAACTACGAATAATCTCAAATAGGTTTGATTTCATTTAAGTGACTCCAAATTACTCTTAACCCATCTTGCACCGAACGGTGATTATAACTTAGCAGTACTTTTATTACACATAACTGACAATTAAAAAAATATATTTTTTATTTAATAAACTTTTTTATAATAATTTATTTGGAGCTAGATTTTTTTTCATTAAATACTCAGTTTACTTCCTTTCGATGTAACAAATTTCTTTTTCTGGAATATTAAAAATTAGTAAATAAAGGCCATTAAGATTTTATTATATCCATCAATCATACCAATTAAGCATGTTCTACAAAAGTAGTGAAACTTTTAATTTTTAATGTTCTGAAAAAGTAGAGTATATTTGTATTGAATATTGAAATTCAAATGTAAAAAGAAGACTGCAAAACATAAACAATTTAAGCTGAAGTGATTTCAATTGAATTCCACTTCAAAGTGGAATGTAAAACATACCGGTAAAATAATATTGATATATAATGTAAAATTTAATTATGAATATTGGCGAAAACCACATATTTTATACTACGTATGTTTCGATGTGGGAAGAAATTTCTCCATGTCTGCAATAATTACGAGTTAGAGCCTTTTTCTATTGACGAACAGATGGCACCATAGTTTTGAAGGCATTCTATCAAAATAAGTCCATCCGTTTCGGCTTTAACTTGTAAATTCTGGCTTCATCTGACGAATAAATGTATTGCTCTATTCCATAATTTGGCTCTGAGGAAGCATATGGCACAGAAGTTGGCCTTGAAGCTTACGTGGTCTTGAGATTGCTGCAAAATGTGAAGCAACCTAAACGGCATTCTGCTTATTTTGACAATTTCTTCGCATTATTATTTTTAATGCGTCTACTGACTGACAAGAAATTTAAAGCAACCGGAGCAGTGCGCAAAAACAGATTCCAGCTAATGTGAATAATTGAATAAAGTGCTTTTTAGATACCCTTGAAAAATCTGATACGTGAATACATATTCAGCCGATTGTGATTATAATTACTACCTATTTTCTAGGAAACCGGCCATTGAGCCTAAAGTGTAGAGTTTTCTTAATAATCATCAGAATAGGTTCTAGATACATTTTTTCGGGCGATGGCAACATGGTGCGGTGAAAATGGGTTAACTGTTTTACAAATTCTTTGATTTTTCAAAATTTTTAATTTTCGTATTTAATTAACAATTGTATTTTAAAAAAATATAAAGTGCTTTTAACTAAATGCATTGAGGAGAAATAGTCTTGTTTCGGATCTAGTTGCTCATGAGAAAATTGCTGAGTTTACTTTTTGTAACATTCTAAAATAGCATCCGATGCCCCTAGAAGTATGCAATGAATTTTTAAATTCTTCGCAGCGAGGGTAAAAGTTGTAGATGTGGATTGTTTTAAATAGTAGAGTCCATTTATCATTGTACATATCGTCGTGGTGAATGCAATAGGCTGTATGTCAAAAAAATTGAATTTGGTTTTATTGTAGCGTTGTAACCAAAATTGGGGCTCCTACAACTTGCATTTATCTCATGCCGTTCAGGCAATCAGAAGAGAGCTTTTGCGCGCTATTGCAATATGACGAATGTGCAGCATGTTTCTTTTGGTTACTGCAAAAGGACGTATGTCAATCGCACGCTTGATTTGACAGTGGCGTGGAGTGTTCTTTCGAGATAAAACCTATAAATTGTGTCATTCTGCATTGGATACTAACATTGGATACAGTGTGAATCGTGGCGATTTATTATTATATTCTAGCCAGCGAAACTAAAACAAACAATTTTTCTCAGAAATATTCAGTTTTTGTCTCTCCTGCAAAAGCATGATTTAGTGACATACCGAATATTGCATTCACCACGACGATATATCTTTTGAGATATATATAATGGTTCCAAAGAACCCTTTATGATATGTTTAAGAATTTAGCTCAGCGATTTATTAGAGAGAATTCTAAAAAATGTATATATCGAAAATGTAGATTGACCGAAAATTTTCAGCTCTTCGAAGTAATGTAAGCTTGTTGTGAAATTTTTTATTTCGCTTTATTTCTTACACACCATAATGTTTTCTTTTAATTTATAAAAAAAAATTACACAGTTTTAAAGAAATATATCTTGATCTTTTTAAGGTAAATTTATAAATTCTGTTGATAATGATGCCAATTAAACTCGAAATAAAATAAAAAGCTAGTGTTAAAACTTTCCCTTGTTCCTTTGGAATATTGTCTCATGTCCAATTCTTTCTGACTAAAAATGTTACGAACATTAGCCAAAATGTGGTTATTATTTTGGCTAATGGATTAAAAACTACGAACAACCAATTTGTTAGAAAAATAATCACTTTAAATAAAAAGTTTATATTTATTTTTGGAGAAAAAATATGTATTTAGCAACTATAAAAATAAAAATTTTCTTAACAGTCACATTACATATTTACATTAATATTGTCGACTTACTTTCAAGAATTCCATTCAACCATTTCATCCTGATTACAGTGAAATCACTAATTACAGAAAATATTTACAAGCTCCATTAAAGAGAAAGAAAGCTTCTTCATAATATATAACGATAAAAATTAAAACCATCCGGCATGCACCTGCCAAGCCACTACCAAACGTATGCAATTTAACAACAACATCATCAATAGTGCACCTTTAACACTGTCGATGGAAAAGCGAACGAGCAGGAATGCAGAGGAGAGTTCATTGCATCCATAAAACGTTGAAACCATAGCAATGGCTGTTAGAGCAGCCTTTGGCATGTTTTGGTTTAATGGTTCATGGTTTGCAAAATCAAAAGCCAGATTTAAGTCAATGAATGTGAATTTGTAGAATCTTATTCACATGATTACGCTTCATGGAATGCACATAAAAGTCCTTAAAACATTTTTTTATTACTATTTTGATTTAAGTTTCCATGCATAGATAATATTCAAAGATTTACTGAGCATTAAGTGGGAAATGTGATAATAAAATTCAACAAGAATATGAATTTTATTAAAGAATTAAATTTGTTAATGGATTTGGAAAGGAAACATACACAAACAAGAGCATATTTCAATATTCGAATAGAAAAAAGGTTTTGGTAAATTAAATTAAACGAAAGTTTTGCAAAGGAAATTCTTTTCTGACTCCTATAATTATCATTAGTTTACTGAAAGTATTATTGAGTAAAAATAATTGTGTATTGACTCCTCGAAAAATTATCGCAAACCGGAATTGAAAAAACGGTTCCAAAATGTTCTATTCAAACGAATTTATTTAATTATTTTTTATGTTTTTGGCTTTGAAATATTTTACTTAAAATTATATTCGAATGCATTGTTAATCGTCAGATTAGCTAAAAGAAACTCTTTAAATCCAGGCACAAAAAATTAACTATTTACATTAAAAAAAATTAATTGTGAGCTCCTAAAATTATACAGTATTTTTTTCCTGTTCATTATATTTGACTTAATTTTGAGCTTATACAAATGTATGGTATGTTCACGCATGCATATGTGTTTTTTTTAACTCGCTAAATGCATTATTAACACTAAATAATTTGTAACACAACCAAAATGCCTTACAGTATGCAACAGTTCTTTGTTCACAATATATTTTAAGTCAAAAATAAAATCATAAAACCTAATCTTTTAAATATTTTTCTCTTCAATTGAACAGATCCTTTTCTTGTAGTCAATATGTATAGAAATTTCTACAAAATCAACATTTATTTTCTTTGAAATAAAATAGAAACGCCTTTAACATTTCCGTCACAATACATCTACAGCAAAAGCATTTCAAATACCTTGCAAAAGAAATTGTGTTAATTCATGCAGTATGTATCTCTTAAATCTGTTTCTTTTTGGTTTGTTGCCTGCTCTGAGGCGCTCGAGCGGTTGGTTAACTACAGCACTACAGTGATTCCTATTGCTACTGCTCTACTGATGTCATGCAATTCATCAACGCTACCAACATTTAACTAACCTGATTTCTAGACGAATTTAAATAGCAAGAAAAAAACCATAGCGACATAGAAAAATTATACGTGATACTATTTAAACTTTGTTTTATTCCAGGATTTCTTTTACAAGAAACAAAAAGCATAAAATGTATATAGAAATAAACAAAAAACACTGGCATACAGCAAATACTTTACGACTTTGTTTAAGCAGCAAAACCATTAATAAAACTACCATAAAAACACACACACAAACCTTTTTTAACCATCTTTTTACATTCTTTTGAAAATAAGGACGAAAGAAAAAAAATTACCGGATACAAAATGCCAGGTTAAAAACAAAAAGAAACCACCACTATACAAAATATAAGAGAGAAAAGGTTATTGAACGTGTTTACGGAAAAGTTATGCAAATCTATATATAAAAAAATACATAAAAAAAAACTTCGCAAGATGAATGGAAGGTGAAAAAGTAAATGGAGTTGGTTTTGAGAAACAAAGATATTTAATGCATTTTTCTTTTCGAGTGTGGCAAGAAGAACTTCAAGAAAAGTATTGGCATGGAATTTATACAGTAAAAACCATTAACGAAGAAATATTTAACTTAACAGCACAAAAAGCTTGGGGCCATAATTTACAAGATGAAGGAAAAAGTTTTTAAATAAAAAAAACTGTAATCATCAAACTTAAAGTAAATAAATGCTAAATAGTTTTGTAACAACGTGTTGTGAGGAATAAAAATTATAGTTTTTTTATGTGTAAAATTACTTGCAAAATGAAAATTTTAAGATCTGTTATAAAGCTAATAAAAATTATACTTTAAATCATTTTTATTTTATGTATCGATTTCATATTTCATGAATGTAGAACTCTCTGCAAAATTTTCGGGGAATGAACCACAAGCAATAATTTTACAAGACGAAAAGTGTTAAAGCGTCAGCCTAGCTGTATGTAATACAAAGCATGAATACTTTGTTTATCTTTTCTTATTAACACGAGGGCAAGCCACATTCAAGCAGTCAAGGACAAAAAATACTTTTAACAAAAAATAGTTTTTAAATAATTCAGAAAAATAATTGTCAACATTTCATTTTATTAAGAACTGAATGGAAATAAATTTTTTTTATGGCCACACCAAACACACAAAAAAATTTTTCAAGCCTAATGATTTTTTTTTTTTCGTAAATAATATGAATCGAACGTGACTTTTCTACCTAGGCATTTTTTAATCGGGCTAAGAACTTTGTATAGAATATTTGACTGGACATAATGTTTGTTTAAAAAAATATATATATTGAAAAAATCTTGGTATTCAAGTTGCTAAACACACAATGAGTCACAAATCTTGCCTGTATACTTGTATCTGTATCAAACTGCAGAACATGTAATATATAAATAAAAATAAATTTGTGAATCCGCCGACTAAAAATTAAAATCATAGCCTTATATTCATAGTCATTTTTAGTGCCAACTTAAGTCTGCTCAATTTATAGTAGCAGCTAAAGTGATTCATAGTCAGCTAGGTTTCAACTTATCTGCTTAGTTGCAACTAAAAATTTAGTTTCAGCTGGAACGCAAATTAAACTTAAAACTTATGTTAAGGTACGGTCACACTTGGCATACATTTGCCCAAAAAAATGTTACCACTAATTTTGCTTAGGGTTAGTGTGATTTAACTTGGTTTTTATGCAGCAAAATGCCTATTTTTATAATATTTTTAACAAATGCGAACCCATATTTAAAAAAATATTCGAATTAAAGAAAATGCAAATTTAGATTGGTCACGTTTCTTTCGGCAAATATTTGACAAGTGTGAGCGAACCCTTACTTAAAAAATATTAGTAAAAAATATAATAAAAAGGAAGACGAATACAATTATTCACAACTATTCCAGTTGGCGACATCGACGACACTTTAACACAATATCAAAAAATTGGAACTTGTCAACTCGCTCTCGAAAACAATTTTGTGCTACTAGCAGTCTATTTCTAAGGTCCAGGAACTTTTTTTTAAAGAACAAACGCGAAAGAACGTCGACGTCGCCAACTAGAATAAGGATGAACAACTGCCTGGCCGACGCTCGACATCGTGGGCCAGCCAGTTGATTATTAAAAATTTCTTAGAACTTCAAGTTAACCAATTGAAATGGTTGACGATGAATTTTACGTTCGTTGCAGATTTGTAAGCTTACAAAAATAATAACAAGAAAACAGGCAAAAAAATAGAGATGAAATTTATTACAACAAAATATTGATTAGCAGTTCAATCTTCCGCAGCAACATACAAATAAGAAAGATTTTTTTTGCTTAACAATTTTAAAACACACAAAATATGTTAACTTAAAATAAATTTTGATTCTATTATAGAAAACTATATATTTTATCCATCCATCCACACTGTAGGTGGGCCTACTTGAACTGTCTAATTTTAAAATCTTAAAACTTTTTGATTTTTACAGTTTTTTATTAATAAACAATTAAATGAAATTATATAATATCATCATACTAGACGCAAGAACTTGTTAAAAATTTTCAATATTATTATGTTCCCGCGCGATCAATTATTACAATACAAAGAACATATCGTCAACATTTTAATACTGCAACAGATCCCCTTAAAAACATGATAGTAAACTTACAACCTCTCAGATATACGCTCTATTGAGGAATTATGGCTTATAGAGTTATCGGTCTATATTATTTCGAAAAAAAATGCCTTCGAACCGAAGCCATCTCCGAAGCGGTATATCGAACCTTGTGGGAAAGTTGTTTTCAGCACCGCTAATTCTCAATAATCCTGACATATGGTTCCAGCAGGATGGAGCTAAAACTCATACCGCAAGAGACACAATAGCGATTCTGCGTGAAAACAGTAAGTCGATGTTGGCCCACCCTGCATCATTATTTCTATACAAAGTTTTCTTTTTTCCCAGGATTGTTTTTATAAAATCTTAAAATCAAGTTGAAACTATTTAAAAACAGTCAAACAATCGTCTAAGAATAAAAGTGTATTATAAGTTGATAGCTAAAACTCAGTTGCATCTTAACTTGTTTCAAATTAAAAGTGTGACTATGAATATGTCACATGCTGTGCAAGAAATAATTTACACACATTCATGAAAACCTTTCATACTATTTATGATCAAACTTTTTTTGTGCATTGAAAAAAAATTATTTCAATAATATTACAAATCATTTAGAATATAATTTTTTTAATTCTTTTTGTATTACTTTTTTCCAAAAACTTTTGCTACCAGGCTGTTATAAAACAAACGTCCTTTTAAGATATTAAAAGAAATTACATTACAAGGTTGTTGCAGTAGGCCAGACACCATGACAGCGAGCAAATATTTGGACAGAAAAATATTTAAAAGATCCAAGAAAAATTTATTTTTTTTTAGATGAAAAAGTTCACAAAAACAAGTTTTGTATGTTATGCCAAACAGGATGTAATTGTAAATAAAGGCTTTTAGGTTTTTAGAACTTTCCCTTCATAACGAATTCATTCTCAATAAGACAGCAATAGAATGAAGTTGAAAGGATACGCTTTAAACCTTCTTCTGTTCTAAATGGAATTTCAGAAAAAATAATACATTTCAGTTAAATTACATTTAAAATATATTATGATTATTGAAAGAGCATTACAAAGATTATTTCCAATAATAAAATTATAATACGACAGGATAAA